>JAPPVO010000031.1:151418641-151448098 GCA_030407325.1 Camellia japonica
CACTGGTTCACTATTTCTTCAAAACTGTACATTTTATATTGCTTCGCAATTACTTGTTTGAAAACAGGGAGATTCCATACCATCCGCGGGTTATGGGAATACCGTCGCTCGTGAGTGGTACGCTGAGCTTCCCGACGCAGTTCGCCACATCGTAGACCAGGCTGGCTTTGGCGCCTTTTGCAGGGGACTCTCCAGGCTCACGACATGCAGACCTCTCCTCGCCGCTCTGGTGGAGAGGTGGTGGGACACCACCGATTCATTTCATTTCTCCGCGGCTGGGGACATGACGATGACCCCTTATGATTTCTCGATGCTCACCGGCATCGGGGTAGGGGGTGATCTGATCCCCTTTGACATTGACATGGATGAGTGGACCGCGGCTCAGGTCTACTTGCTTGGCGCGGCACCGCCTCTCGCGCGTCTCGGCTTCGTCCGGTACTCCTGGTTCGAGGTGCAGTTCAGGGTCCAGCCCCTTCTTGTCGATGCAGCTCCGATGACCCCAGAGGCCGTGGAGAGATATGTACGCGGCTTCCTCATGTTCTTGTTCGGGACGACCATCTTCGCCGACCGGGCGAACACCGTACCTCTCTGCCTTCTCAGCGCACTGGTGGATGTCAGAGACATTTTGCATTATGACTGGGGTGGTGCCGCTCTGGCCACCCTTTATGGATATATGAGCTCAGCCTCCCGCGGCAGCGGACAGTTGCTCGGGGGTTACTGGCGTGCTTGGGAGGTACATTTCTTTTTCTGCCTTTCATTTCCGTTCTTTATTTTCTGTACTCTGTACACTGCACACACTGTAGTCTGCTTTACATTGACTGTATACTGTACACACGGCACACACATACTCTGCTTTACACTGACTGTATACTGTACACACGGCACACACATACTCTGCTTTACACTGACTGTACACTGCTCACACTGTACACCCTGCACAATACACTGCACAACACATGGCTCTGCTATTTCTGCTTTCTATTCTGTATTCTGCTTTATCTGATAATCATACTGCTATTTATCTTGCAATTGTGGGTTTACGCCTACTTTCCTAGGCTCGCTCCTGTACCCGAGGCAGAGACCCCTCTGGTTGTCCCTTTTTCGCGTCGCTTTGACGGGAGATGCACCCGGAGGCCGCGAGAGACATTCAGTTTCTTCCGCCGCTACTTCGACACCATTACCCCTGCAGAGGTATGTTTTACTTGCAGTTCATTTAGGTTTCGCATTTCCACTGCATATTTGCAATATCAGTAGGTAACAAACTGTATTTCAATTTCAGATCACCTGGCGGCCGTGGGCTCCACTGCCAGCGACGATTCGGGATCGGTTTGTCGGTGCCGATGAGACCTCACGTTACCGGATTCTGCTCGAGGGCCCGGTCTGTCGGGCTTGGTACCTGGGTGAGCGTTTCTTGCGTCAGACCCTAGGCCTACCTGAGCAGATAGTCCCGGTGCATCCTCCTGAGCACATGCGGGATACGGAGAGGTTCACTGCCGAGCTGATGGCGGACTACACCGTTGGCTAGGAGGCAGACGATTTCAGAGGCGAGGGCGATTACTCGGAGTACGTCCGGACCTTTATCATGCGACCTCTGAGCGGCGGCCGCCGAGTGGAGAGAGAGAGACCAGCGGCGCCAGCGGCTGGAGTGAGAGCGGGGGCTGGAGGGGGAGCGCCGAGGAGGGCTCGAGTCCGTGGCAGGGGCGGAGTCCAGCGAGGGCGAGGGACCGGTTGGCCTGCCCTGCCCGCTGCATTGACTTTCAGGGGGCAGGGTGGGGGGACCTACCAGATCCCCTTTGCTCCTCCGCCGGCTGATCATGAGTTTGTCGGTGTCCCCGACTTGCCTCCGGTATGTATTACTGCATTTTTGTACAGTCATTTCATTTCAGTTTATTTGATATTCCGCAGAATACTGATGCATCTGATACTTTTGCAGGCGTCTTCTGAGTATACCCGGCAGTCATTGGAGATGAATGCCTCCATGATGGGGATGCTACAGCGGACATTTGATCTCCTAGCCCTTTACAGCATTCCGGTATGTTCTTTCTGACCACAGCCTCAAACCATACATAAACTGCTTTACATAATCTGATGCATAACACAACATCTGATAAACTGCTCACGGCATCTGATACACGATACTCACACATTGCATTCTGCACTGATTCACTGCTTACGGCATTCACATACACACTGTATTCTGTACTGATTCACTGCTCACGGCACCCACACACTGTACTCATACATTGTATTCTATACTGATTTACTGCTCACGGCATCCACACACTGCACTCATACACTGTATTCTGCACGGATTTACTGCGCATGGCATTCACAGACTGTACTCACACATTGTATTCTGCACGGATTTACTGCGCACAGCATACACACACTGTACTCATACATTGCATTCTGCACTGATTCACTGCTCACGGCATTCACAGACTGTACTCATACACTGCATTCTGCACAGATTTACTGCGCACAGTGTTCTGATACATTTGCCTTTATGCTTTTTCAGCCTCCCTTCCAGATTCCTCCGGTGGGTGGCGCTCCGGCTGGACCTCCCCTTTCTACTCGGGATGGCAGAGCATATCCCCGCACCAGAGGAGGGCGCACTCATGTCGGGAGCAGCTCGCGGGCTCCAGTTCCGGATGATGAGTCTGAGGCAGAGACAGAGGCGGAGGAGACTGGTGATGGCTTGGACTCGAGCTCAGACGACGATGCCCCTAGCGGTGCCCCTGTTGATGACACTCCTGGACCTTCGTCCAGGAAGAGGACTAGGACAGACTGACAGCCCCGGAGTCATTTTGACATTTGATACAGATTTTCGCTGTTTTTTTTTTTTCTTTTTTTCTTTTCTCTTTTTGTAGTTAGGGTACTTTGTACTGCCGCAGGCAGATTTTGTTTCCAAAACTTATGTACTTGAAAAGATGATATGAAATGAAACAAACTTTTTTCTGAAAAAGAGTGTTTACATTTGTGTATATTCCATACCTTGCACTGTATTGCATCATATTACACCTCAAATGTAAATGATATTGATCTGTTATCTGAAAAGTGAATACTTGTAATTTGAGCACTTGCACTATGATAATCGGATAACCAACCAACTAACAGCAAACAACTCATACAAACCACTACTCAAACTGAATAATACAACCCATGCTCTACTGGGGATTGATCTGCACACAGCCCATAATGCAGCACTCGGTTCATTCCGCACACAGCAAACCCTGAACAAACAGCCCCAATCTAACAAGACGGACCACAAAAGCTGACACGGTTGCAGTTGAAACACACTCGGATGTCCCAAATTTTCCTTTTCCTTCTCTTGCTTCGCACGAATGTAGAGAATGGCACAGCATTCTGAGCACAAACGATTAATCTTTGAAAAAGGGGTTTCACAACCGGGGTATCGAGCCTACCACAGAACACAGCGGAGGGACTCAAACAAAGAAACAAAAGGCACACGACCTGAACACAACGAGACACACTCGGAAAAGACTCAAAGCCCAAAATCGAGACCGACAAATCAAAAGACACGACACACGGACATGTTTACACAAGGAGAGACCTCGAATCTCGGGGAGCCAGTTCCTCCGGGTACTTCCCACCCTTTCTGATTTGTGATTCTCACATCGCTCGGCCCTCAGGCTCGGTTTTTCTCTAAAAAAAAAAAGCCCTTTTTCCTCACTTTTCCTCTCAGCGCACATCTCTCTATTCTTCAATCTCTCATTTTAAATCCCTCCCATAGGTGGTTGATGGATAAACAAGTTGTGGCCTCGAGCCCCTAGCATTCTGCTAGATTCTTCTTCTTCTGCGCGCAGCTAGTGAGTTTCTCCCACAGAGGGGCTGTGCTACAACTGGGTATGTAGCAAATCTGCAGCTGACCTCGGTTGACGATGCTCTGCCGGGGAGTTTGGACGTGATCAGATATGTCCAGATGAGGAAGTGGAATATCTTGCCCCATTCCAGTTCGTGCTTCGCACGTGGCTTGATACCTCGTTGCTTGGAGGGTGAGAGAGCTTTCAGCCCTTTGTTGTTAGCTTCAGTTGTGCCCTTTTCTGGCAAGTAGAGTGCCCTTTCTGGCAAGTGCGTTGATAAAGGGAAAAAGACAGAGAACCTAACTCAACTGTGCCCCTAGTTCATCATGTTGACCATGTTTTGTTTTTGCTTTCTACTAAAACAATTTTGACCAAAATGAGAGTTAGATTAACATGCTTGTTCGATTTTTGATTTGAAATCATGCAAGTCAGGCTATGAGCACTGAAAATTTTCCTTTTCTGGATCCAAGAAATGGTCCAGTTTTTGGAAAAGATGAAACAATTTTCGAGAAAATTAGTCAACCTCAGTAAAAATTCTCAAAAACTATTTTTGCAAACGGCCACTGCTCAACGAGCATAGAACCCACTCTCGAGATGCACAACCTCAGATTCGAAGGAAAATTGCCCCTTGCTGGAGGGGAGCTGCATGGCAACGGAAAGTTGCCCCTTGTTGAACAGCATCGCGGCGCATTGAATGGCAACGGAAAGTTGCCCCTTGTTTGAATGGCGCCGCGGCACACTAAATGGCAACGAAGAGTTACCCCTTGTTTGGATGGCGCCGCAGCACACTGAATGGCAACGGAAAGTTGCCCCTTGTTTGGATAGCACCGCGGCGCATTGTAGTCAGTCCTCAGAGTGACGAACACAACCAAATCCTCATATACAGAGAAGACAAAGATGACCAGAACCATCGCATGGACACAATCAAATTGAAGCGTTTTACGGCTGGACTTCAGGATGAAGTTGCCTACGTATCCCAAAGATGGGAATCAAGCCTTACGTAGTTCGGGGTTAAGGTACGCTCGGGTATTTAACCTCTCCTTTTATGCTCTAACTTTTGCCAAGGCGCCCGTTGCAGGTTTTCAACCTTGCGAGCTTTGTTCTTCTTTCTTTTTCATTTCTTTTCTTCTCTTTTTTTTCTTTTTTTCTTTTTTTCTTTTTTTCTTTTTTCTCTTTTCTTCTTTTTTTCTTTTTGCTTTTTGTATCTATCTTTTCTTGCTCTAACTTTTGCCTGGGTCGCCCTTTCCGGGTTTTCGGCCCAGCGAGCCTCTCAAAGGGTAAAAGTGTAACAAGTCCATGCCAAATGGTTTTAGGATCTCGAAGCCATCCGTATCCAAGAGAGTGGCTATTGTTTTGCAAGAGGATTCATCTTCGGCTCTTCGAGCACATCTGACATCTTTGCCCCTAGTTCAAAGGGTACTTCTGTTCTAGCTTTGCAAGCTTCTTCTGATCTTCTGATCTTCTTGATCTGACTTTCCTGGCCTCTTGTTCGAGGGCTGCTTCAAATCTAGCCACACAAGCCTCACGTCGTAGTTGACCGTTGAACCTTCTGAATTCAAGTTCAAGGTTTGGAAGCAAAGGGGTTGAGTCTCGAGGCTGAGAGCGATCCTAGGCTGCACAATCTCAAGAGCGATTCCACACAGGTCTTCGCAGGACCGCGCAAAACATTTTGTTTTTGAAAATTTTTAAGAAAGCGACAAATCAATCGCGCTGAAGATAGTGTGAAACCAGTCTGGATCAAGCCAGGGTCCTTCTCAGTACTCACGCTAACAAGCATGATTTCATTCATTAAGGGCTTAGCACGCCTCTCTTTCTCTCAGTTGATCAAAATTTTTTGCAAATCCCGAGAAATTCCTTCCTCTTCGTTTTTCACCACAGTGTTTAAAAAGTTTTGAAAAACTCAGGTCATTATAATGACTTCAAGGCACAAGAGAACAGGTGGAATGCGCTGCCATTTCATTCAACTCCAGGCACAACTAGCACATGGCAGAAGCAGATGCGAGAGTGTGAAAATCACTGCTGTTCATTCAAAATCTGTTGGCACAACTAGCTCCCTAGCAGCAACAGACTCAAAACAAAATGAAAAGACAAACGCAAAACAAAATGGTGACGCCCGAGATAATACCCCCGGAATCACCCGACCTTTGTACAACAAGACTGACTCGATACAACAAGACAGACTCGATAGGATTGACTCGATACGACGAGACAGACTCAAAAGGACTGACTCGATACAGACAGACTCGACAAGACAAACTCGATACAACAAGACAGACTCAATACCCAAGTCAGAAAGTAGAATAAACAGCATTCGCAAATGCTCAAAATAGTGCGTGCCATCCATCACATCTGGAGTAAACTGAGTGCCGCCCGCAGGTGGTTCATCCCCCGATCACATAACAACACAAGTCCAGAGTACCCGGGGGATATCAGATCCTTCTGGAGCTATGGTTCCAAGACTACCCTAACAAAAGAGAAAACAGACAGCACCTCAGCTCAACTTCACCAAAACAGATACGAGTGTAGCAGGATGACTGTGCCCTCTACTGAATTCTGCCCCCCAAAATTCAGCCTCAAATCTGAGTCTGATACCCACAGGTAAAGCTGACTCCCAAATACTGATAGTAATGCCCGCAGGCCTGATGCCCAGACTTGTAAACCGATACATGCATTCCTGTAGAGACGCACTCTAAAAGCACATAGCAGACAAGTGAGAGCCAAAACACCCCTATGTTGGGGTAGGGTTTCCCTGTCCTATTTTGTCAGGAACTAGGGTTTCACTACGCACGCAGCGGTTTCAAACAACCTATATCGGGTAAGCAACCTGTCCTAGTTTGGAATGGTCACTATGGATCCGAATATGCACTAGGTCGAATGGTCAAAAAGGGTGCCCCGGTAAAACCGGGGTTTGTGTTCCCATACTGGCAGAGCCCACAACCGGTCAGCCTTATGGTCATGCCTTGACAAGACAAGCCTCCGGCAAACCGTTCAGGAATAGCATATGGCAAACACGGTGTCCTAGGCGCACCAATGCAAATGCAATGCAAAGAAACACACAAGTGTAGTCAAAACCAGATATCATGAGTTCGAGTCAAGTTCTCTAAATCCCCAGCAGAGTCGCCAGAAACTGTAGACGCGCCCTTGGGCTTCACTCTACAGTTCGGACTCAATTTGTGTCACGATTCGTAATCTGAACCAAAGAGTCCAAATCCGGCAAATCGTTTTGAGAAAAAACACATTTTGAAAAGAAGTGCCAAACATGGACTGCTTTGCCAGATACAGAGTCGCCACCTAAATATTTTTTTTAATGGGAAAATTTAGGAAACCCTGACTCGGTGCCGAAGGCCACGTGTCCGTCATCACCAAATGTCTTGGCTCGGGAGCTTGGTACGATCGGGGAAGGTCAGCTATGAGCACCCCCTTTCGCCCGGTCCGAAGACCGGTCTCTACTAACCGTGATATCCGATTTTGAAAACGTTATGTGTTCTTATTCCGGTTATTAGCCTAGAATTACTATGTTATGCGCACAGCAAACAAGTATAGACTAGATTGCCTAATTTGGAAATAAGTATTGCATATCCGTTCGTTTTTGAAAGTGTTTCGGAATTTGCTACTCGCAAGTAGGCTAAAATACGGATTTCAACGAGTTTTTCCAACTCAAGCAATCCAACCTCCACCCACGGGCATTCAAACAGTTTATCTCATATAAGCACTTAGCCACATGGTAATCATGCTGTCATGTTAACATTCACACGCATGCGAGATGCTAAAGCATAAATACTTACATCGTACTCCGTGCCAAAACAATAAACTAGTTAGCAAACATGAATGTCCTAGTTCATGTTAAGTGGCTAATGCAACACATGCAAAGATGCAGTTTAGAGTAGGCTCGGCTAACCCTAAAATGGCATGTGAAATGCTACAATTATCACGTATTCAATTTGGAATTAGAAATACAATGCAGTTTGTATGATGTACCGAGCCCGGTGTATGTAAGACAAATGTATGGATGCACGCATGCATTGCATAAGGTATGCTAAAATAAACGTGCCCTAATCTACCATCATAAGCAGGTAAATAAAAGGGAAAAAAGAAATGGGGATTGGAAGACATACACACCACTCACACACGCTTATTACAGAATTGCCCTCGCTCGGAGGGACCAAAAGAATATACAAATTAATTAACTACGCAAGCTAATTAAATATTACAGATCAATTAAATTAACAAATTAATTAATCTAATTAAAACAGTAAAGCCCTCGGGAAGCGGGTTAGATGTAGCGCATGCTCGGGATTTGCTCGGAATCGCACTGCCATGCATAATCTGCCTCTGTTTTCCCTGCTTTGCTCCTCTGAAAACTGCCAAAGTCTCAGGAATGCCTCTCAGGACACTGGGGGATCCCACCGGCCAAGTAAAATGACCACCGGCACTAGGATGTGGCCATCGGCACAAAATAGATCCATCGGCCATCGATTGACTGCCGGTCGGCACTAAATAATGCCGGCCGGCAATAAGTTCCTGCAGAACCTGCAACTCACAGCAGCAGAGGGCAAAATCTTGCATGGCAATGCAATTCAAGCTGTTTATGCACCAATCACACTCCCTATCATGTTAATGACTCAAGGGAGGATGTGCCTCGATTCTCAGGCCACCAATAACGCATTTCTATGCATGGTGGCCTAAAGGATCAAGTGTGCACTTTCATGTCAAATGAAATGCAAACCAATCAAACAAAATGAAGCCCAATTCCTATCACCAAATCAAGGAACAAGGCATGCATGTCTATGTGTGCAATCCTAAACATGTCAACTAGTATGCAACATGGGATGCAAACAAGAATGCTAGTATGCAAACACACATACAAGGCAAGCATGCAAACCAAGCAAAGGGGTGGACTTAAACATGACTTAGGCAACTCCAAATAGGCCCAAAATCAGTAGCCAAAGCGCCCAAAAAGGAAGGCTAAGCACACACACATGCATGCACATGTTAAGGCACAAACCCAAGCATTAAACAAGCAACTCTCAAACACACTTGAAAGAGGCTAAACATGGACAATTGGCATGGAATGAAAAGCTTTAAAATCATGTCAAAATGTGGTGCCAAACCAACCCAAATGAGACAAGCATGAGCATGCAAGCATGGTCCAAGTACTTGAGGCAAGTCATGAAGCCTTGAAGCACATTTAGCATAACAAACATGGCATGCATTAAACAACTAAAAACAGATTTTAGCATGTTAAAACAAGGCCAAAGGACTACTTAGATGGCATCTAAGTGGCTCAAATTCAAAAGCATGCACAATGGTCAAAACATAGGGCATAAACACATGCTCTCAAAGCAACAAAGAGGCAACTAAGGCAAGCATATGAGCATGCCAAAGGGACTGAAATTACATGTTGGATGGTTCCAAACCGCCAAAATGATGCAATCAACACATGCTATACATTCACATACTTGAGGCATACAAGCCCGACAAGCCACAAATGCAAAGGAGCTATACTAAGCATGCCAAAATCTATCCAAACAACTATGGACAGACCTAAAGCATGGCAAAATAAGCACAAAACATTCACAAGGCTAAGCCTAAACATGCTCGAACAAAGGCTAACAACCTAAGGCATATTAAGGCAATTACAAGGCATTACATGGTAGGTATGCTAAGCATGCATGGTGTACCAAAACCAACACACAACATGATTATATTATGGCATAATAAGCATGAAATATAGCCTAGATATGATCAACACACACTCTAACATAGGCTCCCTCAAGAGGCCAAAAATGGTCCCTTTCAAGGACAACAAGGAGAGGGGGTGGCCCTCCCCTTTTGGAGACTTCAAGGCATCCTCTCCACCACTGAAATCCCTCAAGATTTCAGTGGTGAAGAGGCCCAAACACCAAAGTCTCGAAACTTGCACAAAATGGCACAAAACAAGGGCCTTGCAAGGCCTAAGAGGGGTCAAACTTCCCCAAAGCACAAAACACTCTTAATAAACTATCAAGAGGGCCTAAAAACAGAACTTTTTTATGTTATACACTAAACACAAAAATAGCTCTAAGATAGGTAGAAATAGGATGCAAAAATGGGGAATAAAAGGGAAGTTTCTTACCCTTGAAGACCACCTTCACAAATGATGCTCAACAGCCCTTCTTGGCTTGAATCCACCTCCAAAACACTCAAACAAGCCTCCAAGAGTCTCAAGTCCAAGAGATAGTGTGTTAGTGTGTGTGTGTGAGCAAAAATGGCACAAAACACACACTTATAGAGATAGGAAATATATCTAACCCTAACCCTAGAACTCAAGCTTTTCCAAAGCTGTCTAAAATGTCTAACAAGTGTCTAACCTCCATGCCAAGAGAAGACTCTCTCCTATATAGGCAATTCCCTCTTGTAAAGCTTACAAAACAAGCCATTCAAGAGGGAAATCCCTCCATACACGTGTATGGAGGGGAATGGAGTGGGTGCCAGCTATCACAGCTGGCACAAAATATCTACAAAAAGTAGATGAACAGTGGTCGGCCACTCAAAATTGTCATTTTGACAAAATGGAGTGCCGACCGGCAACAAAGAGTGCCGACCGGCAACAAAGAGTGCCGACCGGCAATATATATTGCCGGTGGCAACAAAACCCAGCCGGTGGCCTCTAGCCACTGCCGGTGGTGTGTGGGGATGCCTCACAAGGTATTCCCTACCCCTCCAAGGCAAAACACAAGTGTTTGGTGCAAAACCAGACACAAAACGATCGAGTTCGGAGATCCTGAGGCAGGGCGCGTAGCCGAGACCTCCGGGAACTCCAAACGAACACAAACATGGATAATCACCGAGTGTTCAAATGGTGACGTCCAAGTCTTGAGGACGGTCAAAAATGGGGTGTCTACATATAGGTTATGCCAAACAAGGCCTAAGTAGACTCATTTTGTATGAAAACAGACATTTACATAGCTATGCAAGTGTTGGCTTATGAATATGTTTGGTAAAGGAACAAACTATAAGTAACTTTTCAATAGCCACCACCACAGTGTCAGTACCTTTTCTCATTTTTTATTTCTATCTATCAACATTTGGGTGCATAAACCAGTGTGGGAGTTGAATAAATCTAATAAACTACGGACTAACTTGTCAACTGGGCCAAATGAGGCCAAAGCCTGTTGTGATGGATTGTTGCCGAGTAGGCATTGAGGATCACATGGAATGCCGAGTTAGATATATTCATGCTGTATGCTGGAGCCGAGTAGTCCAGGGTAGTCGGAAAGGTCCCGCTAGACAACTATTTTGGCCCTTCCCAAAATAGCATGATAAGAAAGTGGGACTAGGGAAAGACCCTATAAAAGAGGTAAAGAGGCTGAGGAAAGAGACATGTGAGAATAACTTATGCTCCAAGAAATATAAAATATTAGTGACCAAGATATAGAACTGACTAGATCGTCGGAGTGCTAATTCCGACACCACAGTCCGGAGTTGTTTATCTATTTCAGGTGACATTGCAAGGAACTTGCTGGCCCATCTAGACTAACTGAGTATTTCCAGAATCCACCTCCCCACAATCAGTAAGTAATGTTGTTTTGATTTTATGGCTATAGTGTTTGCACACCCATTGTTGTTTTCTTAGATTTATATGCTTGTTGAACATTATACCACACAAATACAAGGCAATGAGGATATGAATAGATGCCATGATAGAGTTCTTTCCTTTTTTTTCCCCAAAATTGTTAATGGTAGTAGTTAAATCCCAACATAATTCATATTGGTGAAGTTCTTGATAGAGCAGCTCAATTCTCATATTGAAATCATATATCTCTCTCTCACTCTATCATATCTTATTTTAGGTGAATTGTTTTTTTAATATAAATTGCTTCATTTTTTAGTTTTTACTAGCTATAGGGCTTTTTCTTAGTTTATTTCTATATTTTTTAGTGTAAATTACAAATACAATCTTTGAGGTTTGCTTAAATACAAATGAATGATTCTACTTACACCATTACACCCTCCATCTCATTACACCACTAAAAAAATGTGATTCTCATTACACCCATTATACTACCAAAACTAGCCCTAAACTAAAAACTCTTCAAAACCGTTTCAGTTTTGTCTCTACACAGATAACTTTTGGTAATACAATGCAAAGAATTTCAATTACTCCAATGTCGTGTACCAGACAAACTAATTTTTTTTAACTATTTGTCGTCATTTGATTAGATGATTTTATTTTACTTTAACAAGATAGTTGTATCTCATTTGTGAAGTACATGTTCGATGATACATTGTTATACAAATTAGATTACTCCAGTGTCATGTTGCCGAACTAAAATAAATTTTCCAGCCATCTATCACTTTACGTGCGTTGTAAATTATCTTCATTGTTGTCGCATTAAACGCATCCCTTTGGTTTAGTGTAATCAATATCTCTTTTGATCGCACCATACACTTTGACATGTCAACTAACAAGGATGTTCTCCTCAAATAATCTACCAGCAAATGAGTGTCCTTCAAGATGTTTAGCAGCTAGATGATTGTTGTAATACTTGGTACTTCTTGAACTGATGAGATTGCTTGTGACACTATATATTGCACTTGGAGCCTCTTTGGTTCATTGTGAAATATTGATTGAGGTGGTATCATAATGGTAAAATAAGATTTAACCAAAAACATTAGTTCGGATAATTGTCCCATGAGTAGTCTTCACTCTTTTGCCCTTTTCTCTTTCCACACTTTGAATTCGGATGTGAGGTTAGAACCATTGAAAAGCTTGTTTCCTGGGCTTCGATTTGGACATAAGAACAACCTAGAACGGAGTTCGGACAAGAGAGTTATGCCTGCTTAAAATTTGAGTATATGTGATGGAAGCAAGTTCGCTCAAGCGAAGGAAGTTGCGCTCAAGCGGTCTGTGTGAATTTCAGAGATTCTAGGAGCTTCTTTTCTCCGCTCGAGCCAAGCTTTGTTCACTCGAGCGGTCAGGTCGATATCAGGCACTATAAAGTGAGTTTTTGGCCCAAAATCTTTATTCTTTCTTCATTTCTTCTCTCCCTCTCCTCAATACTGAAACCCTAGAGCCCCAAACACTTGATTTTTCCAATTTTTACCTTAGATCCACCCTAGATCCTTCAAGGAGGTTGAAAGGAAAGCTTGGATCAAGAGTTCTACCGATTATTTCATAATTTTGCCAAAGTTTCAAGTGGGTTCTCATCTTCAACTTCCAATCTTGAGGTAGGGGTGTCCATAACCTGTTATATCTTTGATTTGAGACCCACATGTGGTAATTTCATTAGATATTCATCCTTATATATATATATATATATATATGTATGTATATGTGCATGGATTGTGCTGGTTAATAAATGATTTGGAAGGATGTGGTTAATACTTCATGATTTTTGGATGGAATGATGTCTATTATTGATGATTTTCGTTGTTGATGAGGAAAATTAGTCCTTAATTCATAAAAGGGAGAAAACCCCAAATTTTCCATAAACCCTAGTTTTGAGATTTTTTCAATAAAGAGGGGTTTTGCTCAATTGGTTTCAACAACATGAAATTGAATGTATTTACTTAACTTTAAGGTTGAAATGTTAGATTTGAAGCTTTTCTTTATATACACCTTAAGTTGGTAAAGGTTATTAATGAGGTATCCACCATTATAGATGTGTAAATTAGTGAATTGTTGTGAATTGAAATCATTGTAGGGAAACTTGAAGATTTATAAATTCATGCATCATATACATTCCAAATTTCTCTTTTGACACTATGATGAAGTGATTGTTGAAAAGTGGAAGGGGGTAAATAGTCTATGAGTCCAAGTAGTGAGTCGGGTTGGTTTTTTAGTTGTGTAGTGTAATTGGTACCCACGCGGAGAGTCAAGGTGCCCAATTGTCCTGTTTGCGCATATCGCCGGATGAATGTGGGAAAATATTTTTTGGCATCCACGAGCCCGCCGTTTCAAGAGTCAGCAAATGTGGAAAAATGGTTTTTGGGTGCCCACGATCCAGCCGTTTCCAGAGTCGGCAAATGTGGAAAAACGTGGTTTTTGAAAAATGGTTTTGGGTGTCCGCGTCCCTGCCGTTTTTGGAGCTGGCAAATGCGGAAGGGAAAAATGTTTTTAGGTGCCCATCGCCCTGCCATTTTTGGTGCTGGCAAATGTGGGACTATTTTAAGTATACAAAACTATATCTATCTATGTATGCTTTGATTTTTGGCTCGTACTTGGGATGTCATAGTATATTTACCACTCGTGGATAATGTGGAAAGATTGAGCAAATTTCATGCATTGCATGTTTTCACTCACATACACAGACACTTATATACATCTTCATTTCTATATTTCAAATGTTTGCATTGCATGATCATGTGTCTTTCAATTAATTATATAACTTGTTAAATTCAATACCTACTAAGCTTTTGCTCACCCCAAAGCTAACCAATCTCAGGAAATGAAGACTAAGCATTTCCTAAGTGATTTCTTGAGAAGAAGAAAATCCTTTTGGAAGGTGAAACCTTTTGTTGAAATCTTTTGTGTTCAAGACTGAGGCTGTATTGTAATTGGATGTCAGGTTTATGCTAGTGTAACAAGGAACACATTTTTGAAGAAAGTCGATTTGCACTTGTCTTATTGTACATTTTCTTACTTTTGAACTATTTTCTTTTGTTTATGGATTTAATGAGATGATATTGTAAATCTTAGGGGATAGTTTAAAAGGGAACGAAATGTAATGAATGTTATTTCAATATTATTGTCTCTATCTGTATGGTGGGTGTTGTATAGCCGGAATGTTCAAGTGAACAGGTTTTGGGAGGTGTTTTCCCAGGGCATTACAAATTGGTATCAGAGCTAACCAGGTTTGAATACCTTGGGCTCGTGGGAAGTGACATTTATCACAATAGGTTTACTAGGCTAGGATGGGACGCTTATGTGCTTTGCATGCTTTGTGTGTTTATGTGGCTATGTGGGTATAGGGTTAAGCTTCTAGGATATGACTAGCGTCCATTGCATTCATCGAAATCCTTTTGGAAAAGGCACCTGATCAATGTTTTTTCCACTTAGAGGTCCTTGAGCATCATGAGACTAGTCAGTATTGTAGACATCCCATTTTTTACCGCCCTTAAGACTTAGGCGCCTTAGGTTGATCACTCAATGATAAAAGTTGTGCTGTGCAAACGTTCGATTTCTTCAGTAAGAAGAGCTTCTAATCCCAACCTCACACCCAATTTTTGGACCAAAACTATTTTGACCAAAATTATTTTAGTCGTCAAAACCCTTTCTTTCAAAATATTTTTTTAAATGTGTCTACGATGTTCCGAGGCTCGCATTTTGTTAAAAATTGCACTTTTCGGTAAACCGAGGAAGGACAAAGTGGAAATAAATGTAAGAGAGGTAAACTCTTTGAAAAATCTTTAAAACATCTTATTTAGAGGTTTAGAGTTGAAGAAAATAGGAGAGGAGAGAGGAAAACTAGTTAGGGGAAAAGTTAGGCATCAATCCGTTAGGATAAAACTAAGCAGCCTTCACTAAAATAGTCATATCTCTTTGCACACTTATAATTTAGATGTAAGGCTTCCACCATTAGAAATTAGATTTCTAGGGCTTCAATTTAGACTCAAGAATGACCTAAAACTGAGTCCGGATGCAGAAGATATGCTCATTTGAAATCGAGTCTGAAAATAGATTTTTGTGGCCGGCCACTTTAGTGGCCTGCTGGCTCTTGCTAGTGGCCTGTCGGCCAGTAGTGAAAATTTTGCCCCTTTGTGTCTTGCTATCCACTATTAGTGGCCTGCCGGCCACAAGTGTCAAAAAATCAAATTTTTGCAGATCTTTGTGCCAGCTGTTTCCACATTGCTCCACCTGTCTCTATATAGATATTTTCGACTGAGGTTCATATATTTCTATATATAGATGACCTCCCTCTCATATTTTAAGGTTAGAAAAATTTTGGGAGAAAAAATATCCTCTATCTCTATAATTCTCTCTCTCTCTCTCTTTCTCTCTCTCTCTCTCTCTCTCTCTCTCTCTTATAACTTGCATAACCTTTGCCCAAATACTGTAAACCAAACCTAGAAAGATTCTTGCTGAGGTGATTTAAGCTTGAATTTGAGCTCTTGAAGCACTTGAGAGTGTGAAATTGTTGGTTTATGACTTAAGGGTTCATTCCTCTTCAAGCGGTATACCTTCTCTTGCCTTTGTACTATCTTTACACCACTTGTTTTCCATCTTTTCTACTATTTTTGGACTGTTTAAAACCTGTATTTTTGGGCTGAAACTTGTGGTTTAAGGCTGTGGAGAGGTGGTTTGGAAATACTCTTGGATCCTAAAGGACGTTCCTGATCCTTTGATTGCCACCTAAAAAAGGGATTAACACTCCGGTCAGGGGTGCCGGAATTAGCACTCCGACGGACAAGTTAGTATATGTCTCTCGTTTGCTTGTGTCTTAAGTTCCTTTAGTTTGTTCTCACATAGCTCTCTTTGGTTGATGCTCATCTCTTTTATACTCGTCCCTCCCTAGTCTCGAGGGTCGGGCCCACTTTTAATCTAGTGCATAACTGCACACTCGGCCATTTTGTCGTATGCCTATTCGCACTCGGCTTCTTGCACGTCTAATTCTATGGCCGATTTAACTGTTCGGCTTCTGGGGCCCTCAGGATGGAGCCGAATAGTATATATCCTGATTTTCTTCAGATTCATTTGGTTTTCCTACATATACCATTATTCGGCTCCCACAATTGCCCCTCGAACATCCTACTAATGCCAGTTAGTCGGCATGTTTGGTCTTGAACTTGGAGAGTGAAAAATACGGGGGCTTCCCTCATTCCAACACAAGTGTCAGAACGTTTACGCTTTTTAGGAATCATTATAATTTCCCGCCCCTTCGTATGCTTCATTCATTTAATGCGATTTGAAACCGTGTTGTCTATTCGAATGTATTTTTGAATACGCAAAGCTTCTTGGTTACTTGCCAGTTTGCCTCCTTCATTTCACGACCTCTGCAACTTCTTCTCGTTCCTTATTGTCTTCCCTACTTCTTGTAAGTTCTCCTCTTCTCCATTTCGACTCCCATTTCCTTGTTTGTTTTTTAGTCTAGCGTACTTCCTATACTGGCTAGGATGACAAAACATCTGAAAGCCCTTCTTTCTACGGATTGGGTTTCTGGTTTTCAACGCCATTTTTCCATTCCTGACGACGTCCAGAGAGCGTAATTGACATGGAGAGGACCGATGAGAGTACAATCATCTTTCCTCTCCTATCAATTGCTGAAGGCGGAGTCCGTTTCCCCTTTCACCCATTTTTTAGGGTCGTCCTTCGTCACTACGGTCTAATCCCTTCTCAACCTAACGTAAACTTTTACTGAATCATAATGGCAATTGTAGAACTAAACCGACGCCTTAGGCTCAATCTTGGAATCCCTGTATTCGACATTGCTATGCCTTGGCCAAATCCTCTGGCCGGCAGGGGCACTACTTTCTCAGGGCCAAGGACACCGACCATCATTTGGTGACTATGCTTGCCAACTCTGGCAAGCGTGTTGACGATGTCATGGTCGTTGTCTGAGGCAACTGGGAATTCGGCAAAGGCGAAGATTGCCTAGACGAAAAGGCGAACCAGGTGGCTGCATAGTCCTCCATGTGTATTTGATATATATTTACCCGGCTTCGATTCTATGCACTTACCGTTTTATTTATGCAGGTAACAATTTGAAGAAAGTTCTGGTCTCAGCCGACGACGCTGTATTTGCGCAAATCAAAACCGCGCTCCAGTTCTTCGACCGTCCAAACCTCCAAAAGCGAGGGAGGGTGGCCCACATACTTCTAAGATACGAGCTAACTTACGCTACATTTTTTGCCGCAAATAACATTCCAATTCCAAGAGGTGAACAACAACTTACGGCGCTTATTTTCTCGAACTTCAAAAATCTTAGGGAGATCGATCTTGAAGATTTAGATTTAGAGCCGGCGAACGAACAAATGGCCAAAGAAGTCGCTGAGCAGCTGAATCAGTCCACTTTGGACAGATCCGATAGTCTTGGGGAAGAGGTTGACATGGCTCTAAATTTGGCTTTTGAGGAAGCCGGCCTCAATCCATCCAACCCTCCATCCACTTCAAGCCAAGTAAACATCTCCTTTGAAGATATTTTTACCGACATAGGGGACCTTCCCAGCGCATATCCTGAGAACATGGTTAGGGAGTCGCTCACGCAGATGGCCAGGAGGAAAAACGCCGAGAGGATGGCTGCTCGGAGGAAAACCGAAGCCAACCGATCTGAACCTTCACCCATTGCCGGGGCTGAGTCTTCTCCGCCTGTTCTTGTGGAAGAAATGGCTCAGATTGATACGGCCGAAATGGAGCACATTGTGGATCAACAGGGCAATCAGGAGGCCAAGCATAGGGGGGAAAAATGTCCTGCCAAGCATGAAGCCGACTCTATAGAAAACCTAACTAATAAACGGCTGTGCATAGAGGAGTCAGACTTGGTTGTGCCGTTTATCATACAACCGAGGATAAACAATGTGTCGATTGCTTCTGATGCATCGGTTGTGAAAGACCCTGCTGTGGCCTTAAGCATGGCCTCTTCAATTTCCCTACCGGTTGACAGAGCAACCTTTCAGGCGGAGCCGGATTTGCTAGCCATAGCATTAGCCGCTCAATTGGCCATATTGGTACATGACTTGAGCCTTGTCTGCAGTCTTGCGCCTATATTTTTTTTTTTTTTTTTATTTAACTCTAATTCCTTGTTTTACAAATGGCGAGCAGGATAGTTGAGATTGGCCGCCGTCAACATGATGCTATCGAACAAATCGGCTTTCTCACAGCCAAAATTGAAAATGAAAAGAGCAAGGTCGTGAAGGCCTCTCTCAGAGCCGAGTCCGAGGTGATGAAAGCGGCGGAAGAACGTGCGAGGGCCGACGCCGAGGCAGAAAAGGCCAAGAGTTCCGACCAACTCAGGTTGGTCGCTGAAGAGAGGGCGAACACGAGCGATGACGCACTCAAGTTAGCCAAGGAGGTGATTACCAAATTGGAAGCTGATTTGGAAGCATCAAAGAAGGCAAAGGAAATAGCCGACTCCGAGATTTCCAAAGCATTCCAAGCTGGGAAAGACGCCGCCTTGGAAAATTACGTAGAGCAAGTACCCAAGTTCGAGAATCGAGGCTTCAAACACGGCTGGCTCAAAGCCCTCACTGCCGCTAATGTGACATTGGCATAGCCGATTCCATACGAGTAGGTGGACATTGAGCCGTTGGAGTCTGACCCTAAAGATTGACTAGGGAGTAATTTTGATTTTTGTTAGGCATTTTGTGTGCGTACTTTTTTAGATTTTAGTTTATTTATTTTGGTTAGAAGTTAAATGTGGGGTAATTTTCATGTGTAAAATGACTACTGTTTGTACTCAATTTATTAATGAAAATTTCATTTGCCTTTCTGTCTGTCTGCTGCATGTGTTAGTTAATGGCTAAGTAGGATGTAAGATCACGAAATGAGTAAATTAATTCGGCGATAAAATAACTGCGTATTTTTGTAATTTAGCCGAATATATTAATGACTCTGCCCTTGTCCCAGCTAATAAATGAACGGCACCGCTGAATATCGGTGGTTTATGGATTGGCCGGGGCACATCAATTTAGCGGCGCAAAGCTGTGAAATTTAGCCAAATAGATTGATAAATATGCCCTTGCCCCAGCTAATGAATGAACTGGACCGCCGAATAGCAGTAATTCATGGATTTTCTAGAGCACATCCCCTTAGCGGCGCAAAGCTTTGAAATGTAGCCGAGTAGATTGATGAATCTGCCATTGCCCCATCTAATGAATGAACGAGACCGCCGAATATCGGTGGTTCATGGATTAGCCGGGCCACATCAACTTAGCGGCGCAAAGTTGTGAAATTTAGCCGAATAGATTAATGAATCTGCCCTTGCCCCAGCTAATGAATGAACTGGACTGCCGAATAGCGGTAGTTCATGGATTTTTTGGGGCACATCCACTTAGTGGTGCAAAGCTTTGAAATGTAGCCAAGTAGATTGATGAATCTGCCCTTGCCCCAGCTAATGAATGAATGGGACCGCCGAATATCAGTGGTTCATGGATTGGGTGGGGCACATCAACTTAGCGACGCAAAGCTTTGAAATTTAGCCGAATATATTGATGAATCTGCCCTAGCCCCAGCTAATGAATGAACGGGACTGCCAAATATCGGTGGTTCATGGATTGTGTGGGGCACATCAACTTAGCGGCGCAAAGCTGTAGACACCCCATTTTTGACCGGCCTTAAGACATAGACGTCATCGTCTGTACACTCGATGATTGCGTATGTTTGTGCTCATTCTGAGTGCCTGAAGGTCAGGGCTGAGCGCCTTGTCTTTGAGTCTCTAAACCCTCTGTGTTTTGGCCTTGTTTTTTGGCCAACCCTTGGTGCCCCTAGCCTGGAGGGGGAAAGGCCTTGCTGGCCACTTGTGGCACTTGCCGGCCACTTTTCTCCCTTGTAGGGCACTTGAAGTGGCCGGTCGGCTAGGGGAGGTGGCCGATAGCCAATTTTCTCCTTTTTCAGATCTTTTCAGATCTTTTGAGCCAGCTGCTGAGCACTGAGGCTCATCTCCATACACGTGTATGGAGGGATGAAGAAAGCTTTTTGCTTGCTTCTTCTATATAAGGGGAGGTCCCTCCCCCCTTTAGAGGGTTCTGAAATTTTCAGAAGTAAAATTTCACTCTCTCTAGATTCCTCTCTCTCTCTTTCTCTCTCTATATATATATATATATATTGTGCTTGAAAGTGAGTGTTATTCACATATTTGCATACAACCCCTTAGCCAAACATCTTGACCTTGGAGTTGAGATTCCTTAAGGCTTGTTTAGACCTCCTAAAGCTGGTTTTGGCTCAGAACATTTGCTGTTTGCTGTTGTTCTTCAAGGGTAAGGCTTTACCCCTTTTAAAGCTTTGTTTCATTTACTTTTTTGGCCACCTTTGCATGCTAGTTTTAGGCTGGTTTTACTTTCAAAAACCTCTATTTTTTAAGGTTTAAAATATTGGTTCGAAGTTTGTTTTGGAGTTAGGGGTAGTCTACCTTCTTTTGTTGCTTGTTTGCTAAGAGTTGTGCTACCCTTTAAAGCTTTTCAAACGACCTCTTTTTGGCTTTTTAACCACTGAAATCCAGGGGATTTTCAGTGGTGAAAACTTGGTTTTGAGGTCCAAAATGGGAGGGGGTGGCCTCCCCTCCTTGTGTTTTCTTTGCAAGTGTTGATGGCCTAACATTTGAGCATGTTTTTCTACCATCTCATGGCTTGATCTCAGCATGTTTTTGTGACTTTTTTTACCTGCTTTAGCTTTGTTTTTGGCTGGTTGGGTCATTTGTTGCTTGCTTCTTACACTTGTAGTGTAATCATGCTTACTAGCTTAGTATGCCTAATGAGTTAGCCTATCATTTCAGCTTGTGTTAGCTCTATCTCAGCATGCTTTTGCTCATGTTTTGATATGCTTTAACTCTATTTTGAGTGGTCTTGGTCATATGAGGTTTGCTATGCATAGTTGTAGTGTAAATGGCCTTGAGTAGCTTTGAGTTTTGAGGCCTTTAACATGTTGTGTATGTGATGATTGCATGTTTTGGTATCATTTAGCATGCAATTTCAATGCATATAGTGTAGTCACAATCTCACCTATTCCACTCTTTCATTGCTTTTGAGAGTTGTGCTCTATGCCTTGCTTGTGAGCCTACATGCGAACATGTTTTTCTTGCTATTTGAGCTTCAATTTCAGCATGTTGTAGCCTTTGATTTGGCATGATTAAGCTCTATCCAGAGCTGGTTTGATTGTTTATGCTTGATATTGCATGCTTCTAGAGTGATGCTCTTTACTAGCTTAATGTATTTGGCTTTTGAGCATGTCTTGTATGGATTGTTTGCATGATTTAGTGTCTTGAGCATGCCATTTCAGCATTGAAAATCTGCCACCTCCCTCATTTCTTCATCTTTTTATTTGCTTTGAGGGTTGGTTGGCCTTAAAGTTGTGTTTAAGCTCGGGATTGAGGCTTGTGCTTAAATGGCTTTGACCCTCTTTTGAGGGTTCCTCCTAGTCAAAGGCATGGTCTCTCTCATTTCTTAAGTCATCTTTTGATTGACCCTCCTCTCGTTAGAGGACTTTCACACTTGGAGAAATCAAGTAAAGAATGGTTTGGTAACTTCAAATGTGTAAACAAAATGGACCAAGTAAAACATGTACAAGATAAGCGTTTGTGTTGCATTGCATGTGTTTGGATCGGACGTTAATCCAAACACAAGAAATGTGGAACATTTCATACTCAAAATGATGAAACGTGTCACGTTTCTTGGTCGCCGTCACCCTTGATCATGCATGATAGGGTGGTGGCCATTTATGTATTGTTTGTGCATTCACTAAGCTTGTACAAGCTTGGTTTTTGGGCCATCATGCATTGAGATGCTTGGTTGGTGGTTTGAGAGCCGAGTGCCACACTCCTTTGAGCTTGAGACATGATGAGAAGAGTGGCAGTACATACATTTCCTTGCAAATACATTGTCTTGGCTCTGTTGTTCTTTGTTGCAGCAAAACCAGCATTTTGGGAAAGGAGGTAGCCGACCGACCAGTGGTAGTAGCCGACTGGCCACTTGCACTAGCCGACCGGCCAGTTGGAGTGGCCGACAGCCACTTTTGGTGGCCGACCGGCCACCAGTCCATTTTGGTGCACAAATGTTCCTGTTTTGAGGCAAAGGCAGTCTGAAGTTGGTACAATGTTCAGAAAATAGAGGCGAGTGCAAACAGAAACAACCGATGGCAAGGCGATGGATTTCCGGGATGACGCCAACCGAGCATGCATGTCTCCCTCACCCGTGAGGCCACTTTATTGCTTTAATTAGTTAGTATAACTAATTATTCGAGTGTTATAATATTTTAATTAGTTTGTGTAACTAGTTATTCAAATTCAATTGTGTTGTAATTAGTTAGTTTAGCATAGTTAATTAGTTGTTTTGTAATTAATTAGCTAGCGTAGTTAATTAATTCGGTTTGTAATAATTAGCTTAGTTTAGTGTAGTTTAGCTTATTTATTCAGACCCTCCTCCGTGAGGACGCAATGTTGTAATAAGGGTGTGGGTGTGTGTGTGTGTGTGTGTGTGTGTGTGTGTGCATGTCTTCCAACCCCACTTCTTTCTCCCTTTTACTTAACCATTTTCGATGGTTAGTTTAGGGCACGTTTTGATTAGCATACCTTATGCTTGCATGCGTGCATCATTCATTTGTCTTTCATGCACCAGGCTCGGCGCATCATTCAAACTGCATCGTATTTCAACACTTATTTGAATACGTGTTTCAAAGCATGTTATCAAATTGTTGCATTCATATGCCATCTTAGATAGTCGAGCCTATTTAGTTGCATTATTGTATGTGTTGCATTAGGCACCTTACATAGTTAGGAATCATGCATATTTCTAACTAGCTTTTGTTTTGGCTCGGAGTACACTGTAAGTTTTACACTTTAGCATACTTGCATGGGTGTGAGTGTTGCCATGATAGCATGCTTGCCATGAGGCTATTTGCTTAAAATGATTAACTGCATGAATGCCTATGGATGAAGGCTTTATTGCTTGAATTGGAACAATTCGATAAATGTGAGTTTTAAGCCCACTTTGCGAAGTGGCAAAATCATGTTTTAAGCCCACCTGAGGGTGGCAAATCCGCGCTTTAGCCCACTTGCGAGTGGCACTTTCAAACCATTTTCGAAAACAAACATAAGTTGTTTTGTTCCAATTCCCGCGACCTAGTCTATACTTGTATGTGTGCGTCACATAGTAAAATTAGCTAAATAACCGGACAAGAACACATGAGGTTTATAAAACAACATATCATGACAGTAGAGGCTGATCCTTTGATCGGGGGAGCGGGGGTGCTCATTTCAAGACCTTCCCCTCTCGTACCCAAGTTCCCGAACCGAGGCAACTTTGGTGATGACGGACACGTGGCCTTTGGCACGAGTTAGGGTTTCCTAAATTTTCCAAAAATAAAATATTTAGGTGACGACTCTGTAATCTGGCAAAGCAGTCCAGTTTTGGCATTATTTGATTTAAAATCTGATTTTCCAAAATGATTTGCCGGATAGGACTCTTTGGTGTTTATCAGTCTCACATTACACTTTGTGAGATTAGATTTAGAACTGTGACAGGAGTCCAAACTGTAGGAGACCAATTCGCGCCTCTCCGAAAGGGGGGCCCATGAAGAAAGTAGAGTCTACAAAAGCTTTGAAATTTAGCCGAATAGATTGATGAATCTGCCCTTGCCCCAGCTAATGAATGAACTGGACCGCCGAATATTGGTGGTTCATGGATTGGGTGGGGCACATCAACTTAGCGGCACAAAGCTTTGAAATTTAGCCGAATAGATTGATGAATCTGCCCTTGCCCCAGCTAATGAATAAAGTAGACCTCTGAATATCGATAGTTCATGGATTGGCTGGGGCACATCCACTTAGCAGTGTAAAGCTTTGAGGTTTTGGCACAGAAGAGATCACCTTCGGAATGCTGCACCCGAAATTAATAAATGGGGTGGGGGCTGCGTACGCGTAGGTGCCATTTTTGCGTTCAAATCCAACAAATTGTGAGAGGGAAAAAAAACATTGTGTCAAACCAAACTAGACGACTATGGATGGCAAGAAGACTATTCTTCAACAACAGAGGGGAGGGTAGGACACTGGTGGAACTGGACGCAGAGATGAATTGAGGTGGCGAGCCTACGCGCACGGGGAGTAGGATGCCGGGGAAGCGTGAGAGGCGTCACTCCCCACGTCGTCGAAGTAGGTCACCCAGGAAGGAGAAGCAGCAACAAGGTAACTCCCCTCGTTCGAGAGGAAAAACCAATGGGCCATCGCGCCCGTTGAGTTTTTCGGTCTTCGTTGGGAACAAATCGATGACAGAAGCGGATTCGATTATCCGCGACCCAAATGTAGCAGTCAAGTTCGCTCGACATATTTTTTCGCCAGAAGTCCAGCAGTCGATGGTCGGCCGGGCCAATTATGAAGTTTTTTGGGAGGGCGTCCATGGAGCAATAAAAAGGTTATATACCTCTTATGAAATCGGCATGCGTCTTCGTGCCGCGCGGAGAGAGATAGAGCAAAAGGATGGTCGCATTCGGAGCTTGCAAGCTCTCGCAGAGAAGGCCGAAAATAAGCTGGCGTAATTGTCCTCATAAGTTTGGTGTTTTAGGCCTTAGACACCAACTTATTTGAGTTTATTGCATTTATTTAGTGCTTTTCTTATTGTTCTCACCTTTAGTCACCTCTACAACCTCCCTCCTTTCTTGGCTTTTTCTTTGCTTTGAAAGTGGTTCCAAACTATTTGTTTGTTTAAGCATGAGATTGAGGTGTCATGCTTAATGATTTAATCCCTTTGGGGGTTCATTACCAACGGTATGATGTCTCTTCCATGCCCAAAGCAACACTTGGTTTGAGCCCTCTTTCCATTAGAGGACTTAAAACTCACTTTTGAACTTAATTGATTAAAGAATTGAAAGGTAACTAAAATGGAGTAATAAAATTGGTGAATAAAAAGGTGCAAGATAATAATTTGGTTTGGGTTCAATCGGACGTTAATTAAACCCTTGAGCCTTGAGTCATTTCATACTCCATAGTGATGAAAACGGTTTAAGATTCATTGTTAATTACTTCCCTTGATCTTTCATGATAGGGACGTGGCTTTGAGAGTCTTGTTTTGTTACATCCAATGAACTTGCACACTTTGGTTCATAGGCCATCATGCAATGAAATTGCATAGATTGATGGTTTGTGAATCAAGTTTTACTACTCCTTTGAGTTGTTCAAATGATAAGGAGGGGTAAATTGTGCAAACAAACCCTTGAGAATACCTTGTCCCTGCTCTATTTGCTCTCTGTTGCAGCAGGATAATCCAGTCAGCAGTGGTCGGCAAGCCATCTTCAGTGGACGGCAGGCCCTCTACCGGCCACTAATGCAAAATCAAGCAGTGTCCTTTTGAAGCAGAATAGAGTTGGTCTGGAGGTGGAAGTCAGTGCAAATGTTCTACTGTGCAACAGAGGTATTCAATAGCAGAAATAGTGGCTTTTTCGGGTGGAAACAGCATTCATGCATGAGCCCTCCATCGATCTTCGGGATCCGTGTTGTAAATATAATAGTGTGGTGATTAAAATAGTGGCTTTGTAATTAATTAGTTAGAATAGCTAATTCGTCCCGTATTGTAATTATTTTAATTAGCTAGATTAGTTAATTAATTCTATTTGTAATAATTAATTAAGTAGTTTAGCTAATTTTATTCATTTTTTTGTTATAATAGCTAGGTAATTAGTTAACTAGTTAATTTATTCGGACTCTCCTTCGTGAGAGCGCAATGTTGTAATAAGTTGTATGTCTTCCAACCCCACGTCTTTCTCCCTTTTATTTACTAGCTTATGTTGGTTAGTTTAGGGCATCACGTTTATTTTAGCATACTTCATGTTTGCATCCACTTATGTTGCATGCATTGGGCTCGGCACATCATTCTAACCTGCATTGTTAGTTTAATACTTCTTTGAATACATGCTTAGACCGCATGCTATCAAATTGATTCATATGCCATATTAGTAGTCGAGCCTAGTAAATTGCATATCGCGTGTGTTGCATTAGTCATGTTGCATCAATTAGAGAATACATTTTTCTAACTCTTTTCTTTTTGGCCTGCCTTGGAGTACTAGGTGAGCATTTTTGCTTTAGTATAATTGCGTGAGTGTGATTGTTGCCATGTCTAGTATGCTTGCCATGAGGCTAATTGCTTAAGTGCTATAATTGCTTGAATTCCTATGGATGAAAGCTAATTGCTTGAATTGGAATAATTTGAGTATTGTTTATATGCGATCACTTTTTTCAAGTGGTACATATTCGAAACAATTTGAAAACAAACATGAATTGAGTGTTCCAATTCTTGCAATTTAGTCTATACTTGTGTGTGTGCGCATCACATAGTAATGTTAGCTAATAATCGAAACAGGAGCATATGATGTAAATAAGATTCATATCATGATTAGTAGAGGCCGATCTTTGATCGGGCGAGCGGGGGTGCTCAATTCATGACCCTCCCCTCTCGTACCTAAGTTCCCGAGCCGAGACAATCTTGGTGATGACGGACACGTGGCCTTTGGCACGAGTCATGGGTTTCCTGAATCTCCCAAAAACATTTAGGTAGCGACTCTGTATCTGGCAAAGCAATCCATTTTTGGCAAGTTGATTCAAAATCAATTTTCCAAAAGATTTGCCAAATTTAGAATCTTTGGTATTTATCTATTTCACATTGTACTTGTGAGATTAGATTCAGAACCATAGGAGTCCGATGTTGTAGGGCTTCTTCGTCTTCCGAAAGAGGCACGAAAAGTCTAGCTACAGGTATCTTAGAAGAGTAACTCGTATGTGCTCTATGTGACTATGTGCTTACTTGGTTTGCCTTATGTGGTATAGATACATGTATAGGCATATGTGTAACTCGTGTTTGGTGTGTGAGATTTCGTGTGGGGTATTTAAGCTTGGGGTAAGCCTTATCTCTCTTTTCTTATAGGATATAAGGATTCAAGTGACCCCAAATAGGGGAAAATTTTTGGGACTTAAATCTTTGGCACCACTTTTTATTGGTAAGATATATCATTTTGGGATCATGTAAGAATGCAATTATGAGATTGGTGTGGAACCTTAGTTTATCAATTTTGTAAGTTCATGAGAAGCAATTGTGGCCTTATGATGGTAAAGTTTTTTTTTATTGTATGGTGAAAGTTTGTGGTTATGAAAAGTTGAAATTATCTCATAAACTCACATTGAAATTTTGGAAAAGAGGCTAGATGGGAGGTCTTATAAGTGGAGTGAGATAAGGATTAAACCTTATGGTAATATACATTGATTGAGACCTTAAGGACGATCAGAGTGACCTAAAGGTAAGCGTTTTGGAATGTTAATATTGGAATATATGAACTAATTTTTAAAAACTTTCTCAAACTAGGTGAAATTAGTTTTATTTAACTCGGTTGGCGGAGTAGCATAAGGAAGAGGCTATGTGATAGGTGTCTTAAGGGTTGGCTCCGTAAACATCGATACCATGTATAGCGATTCCAATTTTGACCCGACCTTGGTTGTACTCCAGACTCGGGTTTCATAGTTTAGTATTGTGGTTCATCTCTTATTCCCTTTCTCTTCCCTTAAGTTTGTCTTTTGGATTGTTGTGGTTGTGTTTCGGACAGGTTGGTTGCTTGATTTCCAAACTCTTGTTGCCCAGATTTTTGCTCCTCCGCTCGAGCAGGCTTTGCAAACTCTTAGTACTTTTGTAGGTCTACAAAACTACTGGGTGAGTATATTCTACGCTCGAGCAGTTCTTTCTGCACTCAAGCGGCCACTTCTTACGCTCGAGCAGTTGGTCTAATGTCTGTAAAACTGTTGGATGTGTGTATTCTGTGCTCGAGCGTCACTTCTTGCGCTCGAGCGGTGATAGTCTTCTTCATTGTGTCTTGGCGCTCGAGCGGAACAACTTATTGTGTCTGATGCTCAATCGTCACTTTTTGCGCTCGAGCGGACTGTGCATATATCAGTTCGTGAATGTGACTTTTTACATCACTTTTTCAGATCTTTTCTTCCTAATTCCTAAAGTTGAGACCCTCTCTCTCTCAAACTCTCTCTCTCTCTCTCTACATTTTCACCTAGTTATAATGATTTCTCCAAACCATTTAAGGTCTCCATTTTGATCTGAATAGAGTTAGGTTTGAGCATCTTTGAAGTTTCATCTTTGCCTTGCTTGTCTTCTATCTTTGAGGTAGGGATTTTCTACACTTTCATATGGCTTTTAACTTAATTATGGGTTGTAGTGTAATAATGGTGGAATTTGAGGTATTATGAACAAACCTAGGGTTTAGGTATTAAATCAAAAGAGGAGTTTCTAAGTGAATGAGTTATAGATGGTTATGGGATTGAATATGAGGCTATATTGTGACAACATAGTTGATTTTGGCATTTGGGTTAATATTTGGGAAAGAAGGGAGTTTGCCCTAAAATGTTTCAAATATTTATTTGTATAAATAAATGAAATTGGTGTTGTAAATGTGAAATTAGATGAATATGTTTGTGAATGGTGGAGTTGGACATGCATTACCTCTTCCCTGTGAAATTTTGAATAATTTATTTGTCTTGAGATTGAATAACTGTTTAGAAATATCTGTATTGGGTTATCAATAGAGGATAGATATGATTGTTGTAAAAATTGCACGAGGATTAGGTAAATTGAAACTAATCTCTTGTTGGTTGTCATTGAATATGACCAAGTTTTAAAATACATTGTATATGTATGATGTTTGGGAGGAGATATGGGATGGACTCCTTTGAATTAAGTTGGCCTGTGTGTCCTGAGTGAAAATCCTGAAACCGCACGTATACATGGGTGCCGATCCCGCGGACGAAATTTTCGTAAAATGGCAAATTGAAGTGCTTATGTGATAGTTGTGTTGATTTAAGAACCAGTGAGTTGTAGTCTCAGTTGAGTTGTCTGGAAGATAATAAAAATCCACTCATGAATTGAGATGAAATGAATTAAAATGAAATGAATTGAAGGAAAATGGATTGAGTTATGAAATTTGGCACTCTATGATCAAGTAGGATATGAATGTTTTGTCACA